>CAXKVW010000925.1:0-22559 GCA_964058825.1 Carex arenaria
TCTCAAGGACTGGGACAAGGAGTTCATCAATGTCGACCTCGACACACTTTGTGATCTCATTTTGGCGGCCAACTACCTCAACATTAGAGGGCTGCTCAATCTCACTACGCAAGCTGTCGCAGACATCATAAAGGGGAAAACAACCGAAGAGATTCGGGCTACGTTCAATATCGAAAATGACTTCACACCAGAAGAAGAAGAGGCGATTCGCAAGGAGAACCCATGGGCTTTCGAGTGACAACAATTTCAAATTTCAGAAAAGTCTTGTTCTAGTCAGAAATAATTTAGTACCAGATAGAAGAAGAAGAGGGATCTATTGTAAAATGTTATTTGTTATGTTAAGAACAATGATCCGGTACGGAACCGGATTCATACCGGTATTTATGCATAATCAGTCTATATTAATATGATATGGTTTAAAAAAATTATACCAGTTAAATATTGGGTATGATTTGAAAATTAATACATAAATATTCAGTCCGGATCCAAACCAGAACTGATTTTGTAATGTATATATTAGATATGGCTTTGATTTTATTATCTGATTCAAGACCGAACCCAACCTGTGACCTATATAAATAACCGATACAATTCTAATACAATTATAAATATTCAATTAATTATTATACATATATAGATTAACAAGTCTAGAAAGACAACCACATTTAAAAAAATATATAGGAAACAAATATTTATTATAATATCATATCATATATTAAAAAATAATTTAATGCACATCTTTCCAATCATATTCCACATCTTTATCTCTAATTTCAAAATTCAAACAAGCGATCCGAACAGCTCAACACTATATCCACATTAAAATAATTCAACAGAAGTAGCAATCTATATATGAATTTAAGTTGTCATCAAATAAATGTAGGTAAATGTCCCTGCATCGTTCCAAAAATAATTACCTGCATACAACTAGATTTAAATCTTCTTAGATTTAAACTACAATCAGTTTCATTCACGTCAAATTTTAAGTAGTTCAATGTAACTTCTCCGGATGTAAAGAACACAGAGTGAATTTAACGAACTAGAATATTCACAAGATCCTTTCAAACTAGGCGATCCCGCAAAATTATTGATACAAGTTCTATAATTTCAATATAAGGGGCATTATCTGCCAACTTTCTATAAACAAACTTCAACAGAAAAAAAATATATAATGTCTATTCCTTTTTCTTCAATGAGAAGGCCAAAGTTGGAAACTTTAGCTTCTCCTTGAGGAGATGCTTTGCAACATTATTGGCAAATCTTGAGAACAAGTCATCAACTATAGCGCTACCAAAATGGCTAGCGATCATCGGTTCTAAAATACACCTTGTAACCTTTGCACAATTTGCACCACTTTGCACATTGTCGATCAGAACATCATCATCCAAATCGTCAAATGGGTCTAAGTTTGATTGAAATGTTTCGAAAGTTGTAATATCAAAGAGCCCTTGTAAGTTTACGATTGCCTTGACTTCTTCAGCTGAAGGTGCATAATAAGGTAGATTGAAAGTGTCAAACTTTTCCTCTTCAACAAGACCCTTCAAATGTAAAGGAATACACAATGAAATACTGAACTGATAGAATTATAATGAGTTTCTCTCTCTCTCTCTCTCTCTCTCTCTCTCTATATATATATATAGAGAGAGAGAGAGAGATGGACTATGGTACTCTATAGAGTAAAACGCCTTTGTACTCTACGCTATATCTTCATTTTAAAAATCCAAACACCCGATCCGAATCATTGAACATGTTCTTCATATTGAAATGTGCTTGGAGACCAAATTTTACATTTTTTTAAATTTTTTGGCTATTTATTAAGCCACTTTGAAAATGTCAGATCCGCTGTGAACAGTAAAAACAGTAAAAATTTCTGGACCATCGGATCTGAGATTTTCAAATGGCTTAATAAATAGCTAAAAAATTCCAAAAAATATAAAATTTGGTCTCCAAGCACATTTCAATATGAAGAACATGTTCAACGGTTCGGATCGGATGTTTGGATTTTTAAAATGAAAATATAGTGCCGTAGAGTACCAACCCATTTTACTCTATAGCGTACCATAGCCCAACTCTATCTATATATAGAGAGACAGAGAGACAGAGAGAGAGAGAGTAGAACTAGGGTGCTCCTAAGTTCACCATGTCCCTTTGTGAACTCAACTCTAAAAACTATCAAATTGACTTCAAATGATGAATCCAAACCATTGAAATCTTTGTACCTTACGAGTGATGCATCTACATGCAAAAAATTTAAAATTTGAAATAAAATTTGTATAAAGTCAAGTGGTCAAAAAATTTCCAAAAAATAAATGCATTAAAATTAATTTATAAAACTTCTAATTTTGATCACTTGACTTTATGTTAAATTAATTTGAAACTTTAAAATTTTCAAATGTACACACATCACTTCTAAGGTAGAAGGATTTCAACGGTTTAGATTTGTCGTTTAAAGTTAATCCGATAGGTTTTAGAGTTGAGTTCACATAGAGGCATGGTGAACTTAGGAGCACCCTAGTTCTACTCTCTCTCTCTCTCTCTCTCTCTCTCTATATATATATATCTCGCTATGTAGCCCCTTGATATATCTTTGCTCTGGCTTTAAGAAAAAATATATATAGTTTCTGGTTTAAATGTTAGGTTTAATCATTGCATGCTCTCATCTAAAGCAGAATCAGGTAGGAATTAACAATGGAAGACCTCTAGAATGAAACAATTCGTATGCAACCTTACTTAGAAATCTAGCATTCAGATCCTCTATATGATAAATTTGGGCGCCATAAATTTCAAGAATTTTAGTCTCATTAATACTTTTAAGTTTCAAGATTGTAATAATTTTTGTTGTATTTTATTAATGATGCATGCATTTAATTTTTGTTAAACAATTTGTACTGCAAGATCAAGAGATGGGCGGACAAGAATACATCCATGTTTGTGTTAAATACCATCAAACATGAACAAATTTACCAGTCTTGATCTTGAACAAGATCACCTGTTCAAGGATTTGTCCGAGTGGTTAATTTTGAAAACAAACGGAAAATTTGAGCTGTTGAGCTTGTTGGCACTCAAATTTTTATTTCTTTTTCTTTTTCTATTATGTATTATCCGCCAACATACAAAGGAGTCAGGTAATTTTAATATACAACTTCTAAACAAAAATGCACTATTGGATTTTGGGTAATACCTCAAGGACCATTGAATCCAGTGCCTCGGCAACTAATGCCCAGGTTGTGCTCATCCCTCCTTCCAATATGTCATTTCTATTCCTCCCCGCAAGTGATAGTACCATCTGACCACAAGGTACTAGTTCATCAAAGCGGAGCTTGAGAAAATGCGAGAAGTCTCTATGAAATTGTTCCTGATATAGTTTCACCACAAGAGGTGGGCTTGTTTTTCCAATGTTTATATTTCCTTTGTTTAGAGGCATACCATTTCTTTTGTCTCCTATATCATTAGGTACCTATACATATTTTGTTACATTAGATAAGCGAAATCATTGTAATATCACCTGATGCATGAAGATGAAAATACCTCAGTCATATAAACTGACTTATTTATAATCGTATGTCAGAACTCAAAAAGTTAATACATTTTCCAAATAATGTAAATTCATCTACATATTTAACTTTTTAATTTCAAAAATATTTTTAAATATATGTAATTATGTACAATATGAATCGAGCGTCCCATATAAATGCAAGATTTATGCTTGAATATCCTATATATTATGTGGATCGATATCATTAGCTTGTTCCTAGTAGAGCATTTTAACTATATAAGGACTGTTCACAATAGTACATGTATATACCTGAGAAATCCAATGGAGTGATAATGAGGAATGGAAAAAATGAACAGTATGGCGAGGAAAAAGTCGTCCGTAGAAAGATCCAGGCAACCCCGCAACAAAATGGGGAACATTAATGGTACCTGTCTCCGCCCTAACAATCTGCTCAATCTGGTCGAGCGACTGAAAGATGTTGTTGAAATCGTTATTACAAAGGTCGTTTAAGAAGAACTGCACCTCTGGCGGCTGTTGTCTCGCCCTTACACATTGATTGCTGATGATTTTTACCACTTCGGAGACCACAAGAAGTGTATTCGGGCCCGAAGAGCAGCCTAGATCTGCCACCACCATCTTCTCAGGAAGAAGATTTCTGTATATTCCTCCAACAGTTTCCTCAAGCATAGGCCTCATCACTAGTATTACCTTCTCCTGATAATGTAATAACACATGCTTTATACTTAATAACAGCATGAAATAATGTTAATCTTATTCTTAATTAAAAATTGTACATATTTTAGTCCCGTATATATGTTTTAATTTTCGAGATGTAGGGAAAGGTGCATTTGCCAATAAAAATCCCACCTGAAGCTTGCTATTGGCAGCGTAACTTGTTTCACCACTGCCAGAAACCATACAAAGAACTTTTTCAACATCCATTGCTCTGAGACTCCTGTTTTTCTTGTTGTTGCTTCTTGGTTCTCCCTCCTTAGTTGCAAATTTGCAATGCATGTGAGTCTCTACAAAGGTAATATTTATATGCAAATTCAAAATAGTCATATATATAATATTACATACGAAAGCGTTGAATATATGAAACCAAAAGAATTGGGTTTGGCCCATTTGTGCTTTCACGGAAGAAAATAGAAACGGAGAAAGAGAACTGGCTTTCTCTAACCGTCACTAATTTGTGTTTTCAAATTATTGTGGTTTTTAGGTTAATTGTTGGATTTCCAAATAAATATTACCTTGCCAACCAAATTTTAAAACAATTGTGATTTAAATTTAATTGTCAACCAAATTCTAATCGTTCAAATATATATAGAATGTAATCAAATTTTGATGTTTTGTTTTAAAATCGGAATCACTCAAATTTTAAATCCTAATTAAAGTTGAGCAATCAACTATAACTACTAAAAGTGAATTCTTATGGTTATTAATCAACTGTCATACTTGCTTTCAACTCAAATTCTAATCCAAATTAGTAAACATCTACTTTTGTGGCATGGCAGTCAGAGGTCCACTTTTTTAACTAACCGTGAAAAAACTTGTTGTGTATTTTAGGTATAGGATTTATGAGGTTATTTTGGTACACATAATAAGTAAAGAGTTTTCCTCTGTACGATTTCAACCTATCAAATATCCTCTGTACACATAATAATTTTGTGAAAACTCGGTTTGTATCACGTAGTTCTGAGATTTCTCTGCTTACTTTGCTTCTTTCAGATGTTAATTCAGATGTTAATTCAGATGTTACTTCCGTTAGAGGTCCCACAATGGGGAGTGACTACCTAATTTGTAATTTTTTCAATGAACCTTGCAAGAAAATGATGTACAAATGAAGATTTTAATCTAAGTGTATCTCAATGCTGTACACGCATATTTTTTTATTTAATCGGTTAGGTCCCACAATGGGGATTGGATTTGTATATTTTTCTAATTAGTAATTTAAACACGCTTATTTGAATGACTAAATGTTAGTGTATCTTTCACGTATTTGAAAAAATAAAAATTTAATGTTAGTGTATCTTATTCATGTAGAACAATAAGATAAGTAGTTTGAATACGCTAATCAGAATTACAAATTGATAAAATTGATAAAATCAAAACAGAGGCAATTTGTGACATTAAAAAATTGACATTTGAACCACACCCCTTAAAATTAATATGCAAAAGAGGCGTGTGAATGCTTCTCAATTTCCCTTGTTTACCATGACTCTTCCAAAACCAAATTCAATTAATGCATGCTTTTGTATTTCAAATTTACTCAAATTTAATGTTCATCGTATTTAAATAACTAAAAACTACTCGAGTACAATTTTACTAAATTAATGGCACACAGAGCCTAAGGCCTTTTTTATCCCAAAATTCTGAAAAGCGTACGGCCTCTTTTAGCCCAATACCCATAAGTGCCTGTGAAACGAACCACTTACTCATGGGCTTAGATTTCTAAGAAATAATTAAAAGAGATGGAAAATAAATTTGAAGAAAATGAGCTGTTTTTTTTCTGGACTAACAACAAATTCTCTTATCTTTTTTTACCCCACAATTACTGATCTGCTGGTTACTAGTAACCAGCATCCATTGAAAGAGAAAATAATCCACTTGAGATTGAATATTACTACCAGTATCCATCAATTATCATAAAACAAAATTGTTTCTCATCAGGTGTCCATGAGTAGACACAATAGATTATTTCTTTTATTTTTTATTCAATTACATATAGTTCTACGGTATTTAAAACACTGCATTGTTCCTAAAATAAATACCCACAACTTTTCTATAATAAGCACCCACTACATAACATGCTGCAAAATAACGAACCATTATGTCAACTATTCCTAAAAGAACTATGCTCAAATAAAGCAATCTGCTTCAAAATCAACTCAACTTATGCAGAGTTAATCTAAAAACATTTTTTAATTAATTTTAATATTTTTTTTTATCACTGCAAAACTGTCTAGAAACCTCAAATGAGACGGATTTGTTCTAGTCAAGATGCATAGTCGAGAGCATACATGGTATCTATTAATCTATGAAAGCATACAGAAATCGACCTCTATACAGATACATTTAATTGTCTATTTAGGGCTGATCTGACGCAAAGATGCCAGCCTTTTCTCTAAGTCGTCGATCTCTGAAGAGGATTCCGGACCCACCGATGACGGAGGAACAACATTCCGGGGACTAGGAGTAGTGACCGTTTCAGCCTTCTTGTTAGTTGCAGCTATACGGCCCTTAGGAGCTGAGGATAACTGAGAAACAACATCAACCCCAATCTCATCCAGTACCTTAAACTCAGTTTCTTCATCCGTACTATCTTTATCTAGAGTTTCGTCGATTGTCTCTGATATCATCTCAATTGTCGTATCAAGCTGCGTTGACTGCTTAAAAAATTCCTTCATGATCTTTAATTGCTTGTCAGGCTCCATTAGCTTGTATATGGCAGCCATGGCTTTGTTTGCACCTTTCATACCAGTTGAAATTGAAGTTGTCGCATAAATGGCCTGTGTATGAGTAGCAACACCTCTGATCTGTGCGCGAGTTCGTTGCAAATTTGTAATTTGTTGTCTAAGCCGTACTAGTTGGCGTGCCAATATACGAGTAGCAGCCTCATTGCCCGGTTGTGCCGTCCTTTTTATCTCAGCCACAAGTTTTTTCTCCTCCAACTGTAGTGATGCAATTTCTCTCTCGACATTTCTTTTGGCAACGTCCATCTCTCTTTTGCTCGTCTTTAGAGCTTCTTTGGCTGATACTTTCTTCTTGAAGATATTCATGATTCTTCTTTGTTGAATCTGTAAGTATTTTGAGGGATTTAACTGCAATGTTTCTCAAAAACACAATGCAACTCAACATAAATGCAGCACAGACTCACAGAATCAATTACATATAGTTCTACCGTATTTATAACCCTACAACTTTCCTAAAATAAGCACCCACTATAGAACATGCATTCTAAAGAAGAACTAACCTCTATGCCAAGTATTCCTAAAATAACTATGCTTAAAATAGCCATTGCCTAAAATAACTAATCCAGTTTTCATAGCCCTACAACTTTCCTAAATTAAGCACCCACTTAGAACATGCATTCTAAAAAAGAACCACTCTGCCAAGTATTCCTAAAAGAACTATGCTTAAAACAACTATTGCCTATAATAACTAATCCAGTTTTCATACATCTAAAAACTGCTTCAAAATCAATTCAACTTATGTCGAGATCATCTAAAAATAATTTTGAATTAATATTTAACAAAGGCTTCTGTAAATTTAATGTAGGCTTTGAGAAATTCTTACAGCAAACCCACAAAGTATGATGGATCAAGGCCCAGTAAGAAATTAGACTACGTAGTAGTTAGTCAAAACGAAGGCCGTCAGAGCATGAGATAATATTAAGAACCAAAACAGGCCCAGTAATTAGTAATTACTACTCAATGCAAAAAAAAAAAAAAAAAATTGTAATTATTATATATATATGCTGTCAATTCTCGAGAGAATGGAAACTAAAAGGGGAGGAATTAAATTTTTTGAAAGGACTTTGAACATATTTTATAATTTCGGATCTAAATTAACTAATTTATATTGAGATTCATACATTATTAATTAGGAGAGAGAGGCTAGATTCTTAATTTTCTCTCTCTGGGGAACTTCAACGGAAAATGCGGCAAATACCTTCGGTTTATTTATGGCATCATCATGAAACTATCGTATTAAGAGTCATATTTTATATATTGAATGTTATATCTACATGTAAGAGATCAAAATTACAAATTATTTTAAACTTCCCAATGCAGGTTTTGTATTATATTTTTTCCTGACTTCATTTAGTAGAATTTTTTTTTTGCTGTCTCGGCTAATAAAGAAATCATACCAATTGTGATCCCTATTACCGAACTAAAATAGCCAATCAAATTTGTTATGCATCTTCGTATTAGGAACACCATTTTTAGTGAGTGAAAAAATAACATGCTAATAATCATAATAGAAGTAAGGCTAGGAAAATTCTAAATAAGGAGGTACCATTTATATTATTGGCTTCTCCTATATATAATTATATATCTTGCTAGCTTAATAAGCTTCAACTGGAAAAAAAGAATTCCAATCAAATTTCCATAATCCTCCCTTGCCTTCCTCAATACCATATTCGAGAATATGATTACACTTACGAGCTCCGATGGACCGATGGTGTCCAGATTGATGTGAGGGAGGTGGTGGCAAAGGAGTCTCAGATAATCCGTGACATGATCCAAGACGACTGTGTCATAACTAACATACCATTAGCCAATGTCAACCACAAGCACTACTACAAAAAACGTCTTCCTACACTGTACCTTATACACGGATTTTCTCAATTTTATAAAAAAACGTGTATGAAATAAGATTTTTCCAGTGTTCTAGGAATCCTACACGAATATTAACTTAAAAATCAGTGTCCGTGTGGAAATTAAGCTTTTATACACAGATATTTCATTAAATATCCGTGTAGGAATGGTGAGAGAGCTACACGGATTTTTATTAAAAAAATCCGTGTAGGAAGGGGTTATTGTACACGGATTATGGTTTAAATAACAGTGTAGAAAGGCTAGAGAGCTACACGGATTTTTACTAAAAAAATCCGTGTAGGCTAGCTATAAAAATAAAAAAAAATAAAAAAAACGGTTCAGCAACCTTCCTACACGGATTTTTATTTAAAAATCCGTGTAGAATAGCTTTAAAAAAAAAAAAAAAAAAAAAAAAAAAAAACGGTTCAGCAACCTTCCTACACGGATTTTTAAATAAAAATCCGTGTAGAAAGGGATTATTGTACACGGATTATTCTTTAAATAACAGTGTAGAAAGGCTAGAGAGCTACACGGATTTATAGTGAAAAATCCGTGTAGAAAGGTAGTTTTAGGGTTTTGGTTATATAAGAAGGCCTTTTCCCTCCAACGCCGTTTTGATTTCAGCTCATAGCACAACTGAGATCTGAGATATTTGAAGTTGTTATTTTCTCCTCTCTATCTTGCTAAGGTTAGCCATGAATATATATATATATATATATTTCTTTATCTAATTTTCTGTTACTTATTATTGCTTATATATATCTCTTTTATTTTCTGTTACTTATATATATCTCTTTTATTTTTCTTTTCAGTTTTGTATGGTTTTGGTTGGTTACTGTCATCTTCGCCTTAGTTGGTTACTATCCTCTTCGTCTTGTATTGGATCTTGAGGAGTGTATGTTATGTGTTAGATCACATGGAATTGCATGTACAAAAGGCTATGTATATATATATGTTGCAAATGGCTATGAATTTATTTTTGCAATAGGCTATGTATATACAAAATGCTATATATTTATTTTTGCAAAAGACTATGTACATTCAATATGAAATATATAATTACTGACTAGCAAAAGTGGAGGCTAGCTATTATTAATAAAAAATTAAAAAAAAATAAATAAATAAATAAATAATGGTTCAACAACCTTCCTACACGGATTTTTAACTAAAAATCCGTGTAGGAAACAATTCTACACGGATTTTTAACTAAAAATCCGTGTAGGAATGTTATTGAACCCGATTTATTTATTTAATATTCTGTTGAGGAGAGCTACACGGATTTTAACTAAATATCCGTGTAGGAATAGTATTCCTACACTGATATTTAGTTAAAATCCGTGTAGCTCTCTTGATTTTCCAAACGGCTCTTTATTAATAATCCGTGTAGGATTAGTGTAATCGTACACGTATAAATTATCCGTGTGTAAATGTGGACTTTCCTACACCCCAGAATCGCACACGTTTCCAAATCCGTGTAGCTCTCCAGTTATAATCCGTGTACAAACTGCTTTTTTGTAGTAGTGAAGATTCTTTCAATGGTGCTCGAGTACTGCCAAATGCATGTCGACAAAGCGGGGATGGAAGCGAAGGCATCAAAACCTCAGACAACAGCAGGGGATGGGAGCTCCTTTGAAAAGGAACTCAAGGACTGGGACAAGAAGTTCATCAATGTTGACCTCGGCACGCTTTGTGATATCATTTCAGCGGCCAACTATCTCAACATTAGCGGGCTGCTCAATCTCACTACACAAGCAGTCGCTGATGTAATAAAGGATAAAACAACCGAAGAGATTCGGGCTACGTTCAATATCAAAAATGACTTCACACCAGAAGAAGAAGAGGCGATTCGCAAGAAGAACTCATGGGCTTTCGAGTAACAACAATTTCAAATTTCAGAAAAGACTTGTTCAATTCAGAAATAATTAAGTACCAGATAGAAGAACAAGAGGGATCTATCGTAAAATATTATTTGTTATGTTAAGAACAATGTGTTTCTAGCTTGTAGGTATTTCTTATAACTTGCTTTCCTATTTTATTTTCTAGAGTACGTACCTTATTTATGTTTATATCTGTGCAAACTTTTTTATCCAATTATCTTGTCCTGATCCTGTACCCAACCGGATCCGTACCGGTATTTATCCATAATAGGTCAATATGAATTTCGAATTGTTTAAAAATATATATATACTGGTTAAATAATGGGTATGATTTCAAAATTAATACTTAAATATTCAATCTAGATCTGAACCGGAACCAATATTGTAATGTTTATCTTAGATATGGCCTTGATTTAATTATCTGATCCAAGACCGAACCCAACCCGAGACCTATATAAATAACCGATACAATGCTAATACAATTATTAATATTCAATTAATTATTATACATATATAAATTAATAAGTATAGAATGACAGCCACATTTAAAAAAATTCAGGAAACAAATATTTATTATAATATCATATCATATGTTAAAAAATAATTTAATGCACATCTTCAATATTATACTTTAATAGTATAGTATTTTAATTTTTGAGAAATAGTATAATTTATATTGTATTATTACGGGGAGGAGGGCTCAAATGCCCCCTAGCTTACTTTCATGTCACAATCGTATTCCACATCTTTATCTCCAAATTTAAAATTCAAACAGACGATCCGATCGAATAGCTCCATACTATATCCACATATAATGTGCTTGGAGACCAAATTTTATATTTTTTTTTGAAACTTTTTACTACTTTTTAAGATAGGTGAAAAATCATTGCTTTTAGATGGTCCAAAAGTTTCTGAAAAATAGTGATTTTGTACATATCTTAAAAAACAATAAACAATTTCTGAAAATATAAAATTTGATCTCCAAGCACATTTTAATGTGGATATCATGTTGAGTAGTTCGCATCATCTATTTGAGCTTTGAAATCGGAGATACGATTGGGCCATGAAAGCAATGCTACTTTTGAGCCCTCCTCTATTATGGGCAAGTACAATAATATAATTCTGATTTTGGAGCAGTTTTTAATTTATATTAAATAATATACTATGTGAGATGTTTATACAATTGTAATTATATTTAAGGATATAGGTTAATTTCCTCAAATGCTTGTGGCATGTACATGTTACGGATCTGGATCCGAATCACGATCCAAACCTGATCCGACAATTTACAAACAAGTTATGGGTACCTATCTAGCGGTAACCAAAATACTAGACAGAAAATGACTCCTAGTGGATGCGGTTTCCAGAGTCGGACCTGATCCCATCTACTATTTTAATTATTTAAAATAACGAATTAATATTGAAAAATAAAAAATTGACATCTTTGTCCTTATTCTGAAAACTGAGTCGTGCCCCTTCACCTTTCCTTCTCTTCCCCGGCACTTTCCCATCAATTTGATAAGTCTAAAAAGACAAGAACTCACCCATGTTTTCTTCTTCTTCTCCGTACTGAAATTAGATAATAATAATATCTACCTAGAATCAGCATACTATGTAATTAATATAGTTAGTTTTGTTACATATGACATATTCTAGACAATTATCCTCATCTTTCTTTAGCGAGTCCCACAATTAATAAACAATTTTGCATATCCATAGCACAATTCTTAATATGAGAATTGAAAGGGCATATCAATCGTGGCAGGTGTCGTTCCTAGATAGAGTGCACAGAAGTCCGGAATTGAAAGGGTTTTGGATGACAAAAAAGAAATTTGCTTCTTTTATGATTCCAACTGAGAATCAGTTTGTCTACAAGCACGCTACTCTCAGATTTCACCAAACACATATATAAGCTTGTGTCGGCAACATTACACGAAGAAATGAGAGAACTGGTAATCAATGAAGGGAAGGGAAGGATATCACATTTTTTTAGAATAAGGAAAAAGATGTCAATTTATTAATTTGTGAATATTAATTCATTATTTTAAATGATTAAAATAGTAGATGGGGATTTGAATAATTTAAGTGACTTTGGATTGGGATATAACTAATTCAAATTTTTGATGGATAAATATCTAAATAATGAAGTTATGATGGGTATGTATCTAAATTTCTCTTAATTTAATTGTCATAACTCAAAAAGTTAATACATTTTCTAAATAATTTAAATACATCTATATATTTAACTTTTTAATTTATTTTTTTAACTATATGTAATTATGTACCATAACCATTAAATGTGCCATATAAATGTAAGATTTATTCTCGATTTATCCTAAATATTATGTTGATCAATCTCATTTCCTCGTATCGCTTTTTAACTAAAAGAACTGTTTACAATAGTACATGTATATACCTGAGAAATCCAATGGAGTGATAATGAGGAATGGAAAAAATGAACACTTTGGCGAGGAAAAAGTCGTCCGTAGAATGATCCAGGCAACCCCGCAACAAAATAGGGAACATCAATGGTACCTTTCTCTACCCTAACACTCTGCTCAATCTGGTCGAGCGACTGAAAGATGTTGTTGAAATCGTTATTGCAAAGGTCATTTAAGAAGAACTGTATCTCTGGCTGCTGCTGTCCTACCCTCAGACATTGATTACTGATGATTTTTATCACTTCGGACACCACGAGAAGTGTATTCGGGCCCGAAGAGCAGCCTAGATCAGCCACCACCATCTTCTCAGGAAGAAGATTTCTGTATATTTCTCCAACAGTTTCCTCGAGCATAGGCCTCATCGCCAGTATTGCCTTCTCCTAAAAATGTAATAACACATGCTATATACTTGATAATTTGATATATCTATAAATGATTAAGAACTGGGTGAAATAATGTTAATCCTTAGCCAATGAAAATCCCACCTGAAGCTTGCTATTGGCAGCGTAACTTGTTTCACCGCTTCCGCGAACCATACAAAGAACATTTTCTACATCCATTGCTCTGAGACTCCTGTTTTTCTTGTTGTTGCTTCTTCTCCCTCCTTAGTTGCAATGCATGTGAGTCTCTACAAAGGTAATATTTATATGCAAATTCAACATATATAGTCATACGGAAGTGTTGAATATATGAAACCAAAAGAATTGGGCTCGGCCCATTTGTGTTTTCACGGAAGAAAATAGAAACGGAGAAAGAGCTGCGGTTTTCTCTAACCACCACTGATTCTCCCTTCTTGTTATTTGAAACAAACAGTGAGCAAATGGTTTTCTCTTTCGTCAGTGGGATTTTGCTCACTTTTTTCAATCCACAAAATACATACGAAATTTCAAATTAGTGTACAAAATTCTAAGAGAGTCTAAAAGCATATGACCTCCCCCACCGTCCGTTGTTCAGCCAAATGGCTTATTTTTTAGCTAAAAATAATTTGTATATGCGCACCACATTGTTGTTATTGTAATCTCTCTAATTAATCCCATAGATTAACTTGTTGTAGAATAAGATTGATGTTTCTACATTCAAGTTAACCCCTTTGCGTTCATATGGATTTGCCTTTAACATGTCAGACTAATTTATTATTTATCTTACTGTCTATGTTGGGCTGCTGAAGACGAAGAGAGGCATCATTGGGTTGAAATTAATGAGGAATTGGAGAAGGTAGGACTAGAATACTAAAGACAACATTGAGAAATTAAAGATGATATATTGCTGAGTCAATTAATTAAGTTAGAAAAGAACTAAAGGGCGGCTATATTTGAAAGGTTCTTGTCACGTTGTGTTTTGAGATTTCTCTGCTTCTTTGAGTATTAAATTCATGTATATGTTACTTTCGTTAGGTCCCACAATGTGGTGTGACTACCTAATTTGTAAATTTTTCCAAGAACCTTGCAATCAAATGATGTAAAAATGATGATTATAATATTAGTGCTATAACTAAATGTAATATTTTTCCAATTAGTAGTTTGAACACGCTTATTTTGAATGAATAAATGATAATGTATCTTTCACGTAATAAAAAAGTACAAATTTAATGTTTGTGTATCTTTCACGTAGAATAATGATATTAGTAGTTTGAATACGCTAATTTGAATTTCAAATTTTAAAAATTGATAAAATCAAAAATAGTGGCAATTTGTGACATTAAAAATTTGACACTTTAACCACACCCGTGAAAATGAATATGCAAAAGAGGCGTGTGAATGCTTCTCAATTTCCCTTGTTTGCCATGAGTCTTCCAAAACCAAATTCAGTTAATGCATGTTTTTGTATTATATATCACCTTGCGTATTTTTCAGAAAAATTGAAGGTCGGGCTTATATTTCTCCTACAATTTTTTAACCACCTTAAATATATAAATGAGCTCTAATCCTTTCGTGCAATACGATTTCGAATTTACATAATTTGTAATTTGAAACCAAAATTAAGAGGTTGGTATTCACTAGTACAGAAAACACGATCATACACAGCATATCATATACGGATTAAAAAAAATTACACATTAACAGTGTGTAATGAGAGGAGATGCTTGTGCGAAAAAAAAAACTCATACATACCGACACGGTCATTTAAAACCAACCATGTACGAAAGTCAAAAAAATCGTACACAATTAGTTAGTGAAATGTCGTGTATGATCTGCACTTATCTCCAAACATGGATTTCTATTTTTAAACTGTGTAGTCTTTGTTCTCGCTTTCTAAACCAATCCTACTAAAAATTAGTTTCTTGAAGGTTTGCCCCTCGCTATGCGCACCTTTTCACCTTCTACCCCTTAAATCCAATTTAAGTCCCCCTCTCTTTCTCGTCTCTTCATTTTCTCTCTTTGGATCTTACCCGTCATCTTCTTTTTTCTCTCGTATCTCATGGTTTGGAGATTTAGCTCAACAGTAGTTTTGGATGCCATATATCATGATGGCTCCTGAAACTAATGATGAGCTAAATCTCAACTTCACATATGAATTGCTTGATTTTTTTACACACTTAATGCAGAAGGCCAGATGGTGGAAATGGATGACATGTCATTCCACATGAGCTCTACGCCTCTACCCTTCTTCATATTTTTTTTCCTTCAGGTTCTTTAACTCATTTGCAAATTAAAGGGGGCAAACAACCATGAAGGGCAACTAGCAAAAGGATTTAGATCAATTTTGGGGTCTCAAATTTGCGAATTACTGTCCTCCTCTTCATTTTTGTCGTAATAGATTAATTTTGTGTGTGAAGCGGGAGAGGTGGATATTAATCCTATTTGATTATATTGATTCACTATAATATTGCGTAAAGAGTCGAAGCTAGCTACATAGATTTTGTGGTTAGGTGGTTGAGGACCACGCCAAAAGTCCTTGTCAATTTTGACTAAATGGAATCATATTCTATTGTGTCATTAATTAGCTGATTGAGACGATTATCGGCCCAATTCATCTCACAATGCTATTGATATAGAAAGATCGCTGTGCTGTGGCTCATCACAAGTGGGTCACAATGATTCATTGCAACTCAATAAAGATAAGAGTACTAAAAACTAGCCGAACCAAATTAAATTCGGTAAAGGTTGAACTTTAGATGAACCACAATGAATCATTGTTGCCCACAAGAGATTAATTAAATTGATTTAATTTTAATACTTAATATGATTGATTTAAAAAATGATTATTTTCGAGAGTAGAAAAAGGGGTTCATAGGCAGCTGGAGTTGTGGAGACAG
This sequence comes from Carex arenaria, assembly GCA_964058825.1. Classification (NCBI taxonomy): domain Eukaryota; kingdom Viridiplantae; phylum Streptophyta; class Magnoliopsida; order Poales; family Cyperaceae; genus Carex; species Carex arenaria. The sequence goes on from CAXKVW010000925.1 coordinate 16,392, forward strand.
ACTTTAGAATCGAAGGATTTTAGATTTAGTTTGACTAAAACCGAGTATATGAGGTGTGAGTTCAATGGTGTCAGGTCTTAGGATGGAGATGTCACTTTTGATGGACAAGTGATGGACCAAAATGGTAACACTCACTTTCAGTATAAATTAATATACCTTTTAACTCTAATTTCACTTATGATTCAGATTACAAGCACATAATCATATTGCATAGTATAATTAGGTTGTTGATCTAAAGGAATAGTGTATTCGATTATAAACAAATTTCACTAGTTTAGGTGCTCCGAAAACTTTAGTTTAATGCGGTGGCCCTACTTTGTGATTAGTGAATTATAACTTGGCTAAATTAAATAGTAGATAGAGATTCTCTAAGGCTCAGGTTTCCTATCATTTTTAATTATGCTGAAATCTATTTTCGGCTTCTGCCTATGCTGTATGCGTTACTGTCACTGCCGTGTGCGGTATAGATTACCCGTAGTGTACCTCGCATGAGGTACTGTCACTACTTGTAGGGTCTCATGTGTACTTTGTTATATTTTTTTGAAAGATTTTCCGATCTTTTGATCGGCTTTTGAGTTATCCTGACTAAAGTAATTTAAGTACGGAATTATATTTTTTTCCTTATACTACCTGTAGTTGAAATATCTCAAATCCCCCACCTAATCTAGATGCTTTCTAATGTTGTTCCGACTAAGTCTAATACGTCCGTAGAGGAACCAAACATAGCCGAAGTGTTAGTACTTACAATATATTATCCTTCTCACACAAGGATGCAAATGAATACGCACCTATTGGTTTGTGGAGATTATTTGCATATAGTACATGAAACTATGAATGCACGGATATTATAAAAAGATTAAATTGCTAAAGAAATTCAATGCAAACAAAACATAAACAAATATCAAATAATTATTAGGTAATCAAGTTCAACCATCCCCTAGATATCAGAGGTTTAACTTCTCATAGCTATAGCAATTGAAAAGATATAAAATAAAGAGAATATAGATTACAATCCTCTTGAAAATTGAAGAACCTTGCTTCCTTAGATGGCGTCTTCTTGCATTAGCTTCTAATGGCTACGTACTCATCTCTCCCTAATACTCCTAACCTAGCCTAACAATGAGATTGCTAGCTAAAATTCTAGACTTAATCACAAGCAAATACGCACACCAAATCTTTACAAGAGGGATATTTATAATCTTTTCTAAAGAATAGTGCGAGTAGTGGAGATCATGGGGGACATAGGATCCACCCATGATCTAGCATGTTTTGGCTAAAAATAGCACTCCAAAAATAGTGTTTCTTCTAGAAGACATCATCTAAATATAGTGTTGTAGGTCAGAAAGTCATCCTCTTAGAAGAATCAATCTACGACTGAGATCCATCGATCAAACAGCTTAGAAGATACAGTTCACGAATTTAGTCACTAGTCCAAAGGCTAGTTCTTTCTATAACAGTTTTTCTAGTTATTTATAATTTTGTTTGGATGATATTTCCGACAGATATTTTTGAAAGGTTTTTCAAAGTACATCCATTTCATATTTTTAAAAATATTTTAAAAGTTATAAAGTATAAATTATATATGGATTTATACTTTCTTTCATCAGTAATGATTGTATTAAATTTAAATTGATTTGATACTTCTTGTATAAGCTTCCATTAGACAAATTTAAAAATACCATAGAATTTTATCACATTATAAATGACTAATTCAATTTCAAATTTACTAAAATTTAATGTACATCATATTTTAATAAGCAAAAACAGCTATAGTACAATTTTACTAAATTAACGTGATAATTACCAGGGTCCCATTGGGAATCAGGGACACATAATGGCACACTGAGCTAAGGCCTCTTTTAGCCCAACATTCTGTAAAGTCTACGGCCTCTTTTAGCCCAATACCGATAAGGCCTGTGAAACGAACCATTTACTCATGGGCTTAGATTTCTAAAAAATAAAAGAAATGAAAATAGATTTAAAGAAATGAGCTGTTTTTTTTTTCTGAGCTAACAACAAATTTTCTTCGTTTTTTGACCGCACAATTACTGATCTGCTGGTTACTAGTTTTTCTATTGAAAGAGAAAACAATTAATCCAACTGAGATTGAATATTACTACCAGTATATATTAACTATTAATGCCCTCCTGAAAGCCTAAGAACAAAAGAAAATTGTTTCTCATCACGGAGTGTTTCATTTACAGTTCTGAATGAAACATAATTAATTTTCTATAGAAATTGTCTTGCTTTAGAAAATTAAATTCTTCTTCAATTTTTTTTTTAACGGACTAAAATTTGGAAAATAACACTAATTATTCATGAATTGCCACAGTGTATATATAATTCTATAAGAAATCCTAACAAAAAAAAAAACATGTGTACCTCTAGACATTTTTTTTGTTGTTTTTGAGTAATCCATGAAAGTGTTTTTTATTCACTTTGGTGCCGAACAATTTACATTTTTACTGCTAATACTTGTTAAGAGCTTGGAATATCCAAAGTGATGCATATTCAGGGGGCATTGATTTATACCAATGAACTCAATACACAAATTTATACAAATTGACTCGTGCATACAAATTTTGAATCTTACACGGTATTCTTAGAGAAATCAGTATTCAGGGGGCATTGATTTATAATCATACACAGTTTCTTAGTAAAGAACAGCATACAAATCCAGATGCCTTTTGTACACGGTTTCATTTTAAATTGACGGTGTGTGTATGATTAAGCGCATTTTTGCAACAAGCATTTGTACCCTGTCAAAATCACTGTCTTCCCCCCTCTTAAAGATACTTTACATTGATTTAAAAATTGCACATAAAAATTCCCTCTAACACATTTCCTTAACGAGTGCTCCAACTGCCCCACAATTGGCCATTTCTTTCCATTTTTTTAAACGGTTTATCGTTCCCTCTTCTTTTTGTTTCTCTCTCTCTCTTTCTCTCTCCTCTCTCCTCTTAAATTTCCTTGTTACCCCAACACACAAGCATCTTCTTTTAAGTCAATTAATTTCTAATGACACCTTAGAAAGTAAGGCTGCATGCTTTTGTTTGTTCTCTCAGTCTCTCAGTAACTAAAAGGGATAAAAACCACAGAGGCAGAGAAGAGAGAATAAAACCAAAACCTATACAAAAAAGGACCCATCGATTGGTTTTTAATGGTGGCACCAAGGTTAAGTGTTATAATCACACATGGGTTATTAGCCATGTTTCTTCTCTGCCCTTGGTGCTTCACTGCTTCTGGCCTAGTAACTTCAAATGGTTTCATTAACATAGAAGGTGATTTTCTCTTTTCACCATAAAACAAGTAAAGAACTGATTTTTTTTTCTTTCTCAGTTAATTTAAGATGAAAATTAGCTGTTGGATATTTTTCACATGATGATTTCAGCTTGACCTAAACAGGCCTCAAATTGAACTTTTAACTCATGTCTTTATCGCTCTTTTATTCTCAAAACATGCAAAAAAAAAATGAACTTAAATAATCTTCCCGTGTCGTGTATTGATCTAGTGGAAGCATTGATGAATATAAAGGCCTTGCTAAAGGACCCAAATGGAGCTATATTAAGCTGGGACAAAGGTGCTGCTGATCCTTGTAACTGGCCGTTGGTGACATGCTCTTCTGAAAATTCAGTTATAGCTTTGTAAGTATTTCATCAAATTTAGTTTCAATTAAACTTTGAAAAGTTTAAAGTTTTGTTTTATTTAATATACAGAGCATGTCCAAGCCAGAATTTTTCCGGGACACTGTCTGCCAGCATAGGAAATTTGACGAATCTAGTTACGGTGTAAGTTTGCTTCTTAAATTGTTTGCTACTGTTTGGTGAAATTCTCATCTCTAACCCTGAAAAAATTGAATATCATGTTTGATATCCAGGTTGTTACAGAACAATAACATATCAGGGACTATTCCACCAGAAATTGGCAAGCTCTCCAGCCTCAAAACACTTGATCTCTCAAGCAACCATTTCTATGGGGATATCCCTGCCTCATTTAGTCACCTACAAAACCTTCAATATTTGTAAGTATAGATTTCAGAAATATTTTATTATTTTCTATAAGAGATTTTTCATATATAACACTGAAAAATGTCCAAAATAAGTAGCTGTTTTGATATTTTTAGAAATCTCTTAAAGACCTCCATCATGTCTGTCCAAAATTAAGGAAACTATAATTTTGAAATTCAATAGGAAGCTTAGCAATAATAGCATTTCTGGAGCAATTCCTGTGTCAGCCTTGAATCATTCGCAGCTTGTTTTCGTGTAAGTTTTATTGAAAGTCTCTAGTAATTGTAACTGGTTTCCTTATTACCCAATTTTTTTTTTAAACTCATTTGGTTTTTACAGGGATTTGTCTTATAATAATTTAAGCGGTCCTCTCCCACCAAGGGTTTTCGCAACGACATACAAGTAAGGGATCTCTGTATGCTGTTTAATTTTGTTCAAGGATTTGAGCCTTTAATCTATACAAAAAGAAGATTGAAGGCAAAACTGCAATTTCCTTGAAGTACTTTGAATTATTTATTTGCATGCAAAAGAAAGAATTTTGTTACAGAACCACTCAAATTTCATCACCCAACAAAATCGAAATGTTCAATTTTGCAATATAATGATTGTTGACATTTTTGCAATGTAATGATTTCTGAACTTACACATACAATTTTGGTGAAGTATTGTAGGCAATCCACTGGTATGTGGGGCAGGTCAACAGAAAGATTGTTTCAGTACAAAGCCAATGACAAACCTCACTGATACACAGAGTTATTACCGATCGATAAATAAATTTAATTTATCCTCTCTGTTAGCCTTTAATTTGATCACTTTTTGACTGTTTTTCTTAAATTTAATAATCACACAACCTTTCTATTCCTTTGTAGGTGGTCCACTTTCAGGGAAAGTAATTAGAAACAACAAGGTGGTGGTTGCATTTGGTTCAAGTATTGGTTGCATCATCTTCCTTTTTCTAACTGTTGGATAACTTTTCTGGTGGAGGCAACAGCATAATAGACAGATCCTATTTGACATTAGCAATTTTAAGTTGCCAAACAACTTAAAATTGTCAGAAGAGATCAGAGAGCAGTGTGTTTACTTTTTACTCAGATGGTTTGTAATTTTCAACATCCTTTTCGATATGAAAATAATGCAGTAGAATATGTGCCTTTCCATAAAGTTTATTCACTTATAACTTTATCATAGGTTTTAGGGAATAAATTCAATCAGAAAAGAAGCATGGTGGTGTCTGGTGGAATCAATATAGAGATTTTTTTTTTTTTTGGCGAGTATTGTCAGGAAATTGTCTTTGCTATCCGGATTTTGAAAATCTACAAGCATTCTCTATCCGGATTTTGAACTGGCGACCTCCCGCACGAAGAGGAAATAGATGAAAACTACAAGAATAAGGTGATAAAAAAAATGACTAATATATTGTTAGTAACACCACGGAAATAGTTATTCTCAAGGTGTCAAGGAATCAAGTTCAAATTTTGAATTCCCTCAAAAGATACGAATTCGAATCCTTTAGGATACCATATACATTAAATGATGAAACAAGAATCTGAAACGCCCGATTTACCTCATGGGACAAATTTTTTTATCCTCACAATAGCAATGTTCTAATTCACTGTGCTCAACCTTGAAATAGGTTTTGGATGGTATGTAAACATGAACTTCTGAGCTAAACTGGTGATATCTTAAAATTAATTTCAAGTACTACTTTCAGGCGAAGAGATATCCAAATTGATTAATGGGCCAGTATATTTTGCTTTTAATATAAAATGGGGGCGATTGGATATATTGTTGTTGTTTGTTAAAATGTGGCCCATTAAAGAGCTGCTTCAAGTATAGCCTAAAAATATTGATCTTAACTGTTTATATAAGGTCTAACAATTTCAGACTATAAACTACACTAAAAATTAACTTTTGGGCCGGGCCGATTGGATGGTTGTTGTTTGTTATAACGTGGCCCATTGAAGAACTTCTTTGTTAGTATAGCACTAGGAATTTAAAATTTTAAGGTCATATTTGATCCTTGCATAAATTTAAAAAGAATTAAATTGCTTATTTTATTTATTTTATTTTATGTTTCGTTTGATAATTTATTTATTTTTAATAAAAGTTGGTATATATAATCAGTGGAAAAGGTATCAAGCTCTCGTTTAACAGTTTAATT